>JALIZH010011441.1:0-46662 GCA_030522465.1 Rhipicephalus appendiculatus
AAGGAGTTAAACTACGTAACCAGTAGCTGATTGCTCCGTGCCGATAAACAGCTCGGGCCTCGCTAACGAGCGCCGAAATACTTGGTTTTCGCTCGACTTAACGTATTATAGTCATTGAGCTGGGGATTTCGAGAGAGCAGGGATCGTTGTGGGAGCACTGAGATGCCAATGACGATAGCGAAGCGAAATGTTATCCCTGGAGCGCTTACTAGTAGGAAAATTAGTTTTTACTTGAGAAATCATTCCCTATGCGGCCTCTCCTGTTTTTCTTTCCTTTATTTTTTCCATTGCGGAGAGCGCACGTTAAAAGCGATATTCTCATATCTAGACTGTTTCAGTGAATGACGTCAAACGCCTCTTAAGGGGTCGGACGAAACAGAAAATCCTCTCGTTATAATACACTGCGACCAATGCGCCCGCCGAAGAGAGCGCCTGACATAGAGGGCTTTAATGCCTTATGACCTTTAAGTGTTCCAATAAGTAGCGCAGGTTATCGTAAACAAACAAACAAAAAAGCGAAACTATGAAAGGAAACGAAAGCCAGGTCGTTCTAACCTTGAGGGACAACACGCGGCATTTATTCCGTCCGCTCGGAATAAATGTCACCGCCTACAGATCCGCGCTACGGCCTTTCACCAGAGAGCGACTTTTCAATCTGACCGGCAGTGGCGAGTTGCCATATTTTTGCTCCCTTCTGAAGTATAGTTGACATTGCGAAAATTCAAAGACCCGTGTGCAGCCTAATGAAACCAGGGGACATTGACGTCAAGGAATTACATTTTTTTTGCAATTTTTAACTGTACTGTAGCAGTTATGGTATAAACGTAAAGAAAATAAAGTGTATGAAATGACCTCGTGCTGCCCCTAGGAACCGAACTTATAACCTTCGGATAACGCGTCCGATGCTCTACTAATTGGGCTACAGCTGCGATCGTCCTCTCGTGCACCTTATTGGGTATTTGCGTAGTAGTAGTAGCAGTAATAATAATAAGATCGGGGGTTTTAGGTCCCAAAACCATGATATGATTATAAGTGATGCCGAAGTGGAGGACTCCGGAAATGTTGACGATCTGGGGTTCCTTAACGTGCACTGACATCGCACAGCACACAGGCCTCAAGCATTTTCGCCTCCATCGAAAATACGGCCGCCGCGCCGCGACCTATGTATACATATCGGTGCACGTTAAATAACCCCAGGTAGTTGAAACTTCCGGAGCCCTCCACTACGGCCTCTCTCATAATCATATGGTGATTTTTGGGATGTTAAACCTCAACAATTATTGTTATTATTATGCACTACAGCGTGCATAATAATCATATCGTGGTTCTGGCATATACGCGGGTGGCATGTACGTGCCAAAACGCCGGTGGCACGCTGTTTTTATCACGCTCTGACCTTGATGGCAATAAAAAAGATCCTGCAGGGATTCTTGATTGTATCATGCGTGGCTCTAGTGGCTCTTTATGACCATCCAGGCTACAACAGCTTAAAAGAAGCGCAAAACAGCAGATGATAGACATGCCGCACTGTTCACGTTTCTTTCAGCCGCCATTGTACAACCCGAGATGTTATTACTTGTGCGCTTGACATCCTTATTGTTTGTTTTCTCGTTACATTGACCTCGGCGCACCAGAAGATCAAATGGGATACAGCAAATTTCCAATATGAAATAGCCCCTCTTATTCGAACATTGCTGTTATGAAGACTGCAGCGCAAACTCGCCTTGCGCATATTATGGCATACGTTGCCGGTAGAAAAAAAAAAGAAAAAAAAAAAAAAAAAAAAGGCGTGGTTGATTCCTCCGTCATAGGAATCGGTACAACACGAAAGTGAAACCTGCCCTTAGCGTCCTTACCGAAGTAGATGTATGTTTACTGTACATTGATGTAAGAGTTTGCACAATGTACAATCGTTGCACGCAACGATTGTTTCAAGTTCAGTTTCTTTCCACGGGCGATCAGCGAGTGGAATAGGCTGCCAAATTCTGCTGTATTATCTGAATGTGTACCTTCTTTCTTAAAAAACCTAAATGACGTCGTGTTTAAAGAAGTATAGTTCATTTTGTGCTTATTTTCTGTGCTGCAGAGTGAAGTGTTTTGGCTATTCTTTGTCATTCATTGTTATGTATTATAGTTGTTTCTATATGGAGTACTTATTTTTTTATGTGTATGTATGTTTTTTTCCACCTCTGTTATAGCCCAGATTGGGCTGACAGTATAATAAAATGAAAATGAAAATGAAAATGCCTATTGGTGCTTTGGCAGCTATAGCACCGTTTAACGTGGATGCACCCACGTTGATGCTTGGTGGTACTTCATCTTGAGGACTAACGTCCATGATCAATGATTAAACAAACCCTCGTGGTAGCTGTAGTAGTTCGCGGTAAGCGCGTAATCAGAGAAAGCGGTGTGACAGTCAGAAGCATGGCCTCCATGGCCCGAATAGCGTCGCTGATTTGACGCGCAACTTGGGATAAGGTCACCTTCCCACGGCATGTTAAAGAGTTATTGTACTAGAGCGATACGCAGAGCGCTTCATGTCTCTCCTGTAGCCCTACGGCGACTTTTCTCGAGACGAAGGCGGGGAACGCGGTGTTACAGCCAGGGGAGGCAGGCGCGCTTTGCACAGCTAATTTGGGCATGGATGGATGCTATGAATGAGGCCAACGCTTGGGCAAAGGTCGCACCCTCGCGGCGTGTTAAGGTGCTGACGAAATTGCACTTGTCCCATTGGAAACGTGCTGAATGGGACGGACGCGTAGCATCGACGCGTTCCAGGAGCTAGTCGCAGAAGCCACAGTCATGATGCATTACTTCTCTTTACTGCTCCCACAGTGGTACACGAACCCGCCGACCATAGAGCACTTGGGAGGAAAGTTTGAGAAATAAAAGGCGTGTTTGTGAAGCCTCCAGGGTGTGTGGCCGTGGCGCAGTGGATAGCGTGCCCAGCATTAGCTATCGCGAACTAAGAGGTCATCGTCTCGACTCCCGTGGACGGAACAGTTTTTCTTTGCCATCTGATCATGTGATTAATTTTGACGTCATTTCCGTGACGGAAATACGTCACTGAAGTCTTGGTATACTCCGGCATAAAACACTTTCATGTGAAAAAAAAATCACAGCATATCCACGGAGTGAATGATGATGACTGGGCGAAGCTCCGGAGGTTCATCGGTAAACCGTGAATTTTCGTCCAGTACATCATCAAAGAAGTGACAAACACAGTGTGTATATATACAAGAAATTTTATTTATTCGTAAATGGTAGCTAGACGTGGCTTCCGGTCCCCCCTTCATTATAACGGCTTTATGGTCGGTGAAGTGGAGGGATAGGGGTTCTTATATGGCTCCGTAGAGGATTCCTAGAGGGTAGAGAGGGGGTGAGCGTAGGAGAGGAGGAGAGGACGCGCATGCGCTGTGGGGGATGTGGAACGCGGACGCCGCTCCGTACAGTAGAGGATTGCTAGAGGAGAGAAAGGGGGGTGAGCGTAGGAGAGGAGAGAGAGGACGCGCATGCTCTGGAGGGGTGTAGGACGCGGGCGCCGCTCCGTACAGTAGAGGATTCCTAGAGGAGAGAGAGGGAGGGGACGCGCATGCGCTGTGGGGCTGTGGGACGCGGGAAGGACTAAGCACCCGCAAGCCCATCCAAGCAAGATCAAGGAATGGAGTCAACCTGGGCGACAGACACCACCTGCCTAGCCATTTCTAAGCTGCCCCTCTATGGTAAAACTTGTTGTTGGGCTAGTTGGTGCATGTTACAAGAAAATTCGACGACGCAAACCAACGAGAAGAAAAGGCGAAAGGACCGGCCGATGCGTAAACGATCGAGCGAGGGAGCATGATCTGTCGATCAAGAATAATCTTTTGGCACATTTGCCCATGCACTGCAGCGCGTGTGGATGTGAGGCAAGATTTGACAATATAACCATTCTAGGGAAGAGCAAAAGGGTGATTGAGCGAGAGATGCTAGAAGCATACCTCATCCGAAAGAAAAAAGATATCTGTATTAGCGATACCTCGGTGTTACTGCGTTCATCTGAATTTGATTTTTTCGACAGGTTTCTGACATAGCACGTGCATTGAAAGTGGCTGATTGTTGGTGTAAAGCAGGGTGTGTTTGCGCATGTGTGGCATGGTGTATATATTGCGCTGGATTTGCAAGAATAAAATTAGTTGCGAGTTGACGCTCTTTCCTTTCGCCTTTTCTTCTCGTTGGTTTGCGTCGTCGAATTTTCTTGCCCCTCTATGCTCTTGGCCATGACTCTAGTGAATGTAGTGGTGGTTGACGGCCTTATTGTACTACCTTGGATGTGCATAGAGGTGGCTACGATGACGGCGACGCCGGACAAGCCCATGCCCTCAGGAGCTTCGCCCCTAAAAGAAAACTGCCTGCAACCATGCGATAAGCATCGGCTGCATGAATCTGGTGATCAGTCGCCATTTATTAAGACAACTTTTTCTAGTTTCTTAGACAACTCAGCAAACGCTACTGTGCCCCGTGACAATCGCCTTATCCTTGTCCCGGCGAATATGCCTACGACACTGTCAACAATCGCGTTCAAAGCGTTTAAGCTTGTTCTAATAATAATATTTGGGGTTCTACGTCCCAAAGCCACGATATCATTATGCGAGACGCCGTAGTGGAGGGCGCCAGAAATTTCTACCATCTTTGTGTACTTTAACGTGCACTGACATCGCACAGTACACGGGTATCTACCATTTCGCCTCCACCGAATGCGACCGCTGCTGCCGGGATTGAACCCGCGACCTTCGGTTCAGAAGCCGAGCGCCGCAACCACTGATCTACAGCGGCGGACGTGTCTGCTTGTTCAAGGCTAAATAGAGTGTATACGGGACACATTGCTGTTGCATTTTGATGTGCGTGTGTCTGCATTGAATAACAACCGTACAAATGAAATAAAGTGAAATAAAATAGGCACTCCTGATTAGAGCTGTGCGCCGCGGCGCCGCGCCGCCGCCGCGGCCTGTTTTTGCTCACGCCGCTCGCGCCGCCGCCGGAGTCCCGAGAGTGACCACGCCGCCGCCGCCGCCGAGCAAAAAATTGAGGCGCGCCGCCGATAGTCCTGTATTTTAACCCAAACGAGGAATCTCGACATAAAATACATCACGTCACCGGTGGACACCGGTTGAGCTCTTCTGGATATGTCAATGTAATTGACTCTCCATTTCAGCCTCCGCTGATTGGTGGGAGCTCGGCCAGCAGCGCGCCCTCCCTTTCGGTTCTTCCACTTCAACGCCATTTTGATCTCACGAAGTTTTCACAACTCTCGACTCAAATTAGAGGAACGGAATGCCCATCAACCACAGAGGCGAAAAAAAAAAAAATAGGAGAGCACGCGCCTAGAGTCTATAAGCGAACCTCCTCTGAAGCCGCTATGTCCTCGGGCTCTTGTCACAATTCTCACTATGCCTCTTGTTTGTTTTCCTTTGTCTTGCTGAGCTCAAAAAAAAAAAAAAAAACATTCACGAGCGCGCGCGTCTAGCGTCCACAAACAAACTCCTCTGACGCCGCTCCCCCCTCGTGTTCCATGCTCTGGTCACAGTCCCAGCATGCTCCTGTTCCATTGTTTATGGCTGGTGAGTTATTCTCATTGTGTCCCCCTAGTGGACTGTCCATTTCGGCCGCAGCTAATTGGCCGGAGTTCGACGACCAGCGCGCCCCCCTGTTTCTAGTTCTTCTTCCGCAACGTCATTTTGATGTCACGAAGCTTTCACAACTCTCGACACTAATGCGAGGGACGGAATGCGCTTCAACGCAACGAACACAGCACCCAGACATCCACTTTTGGGCGTACATCTCTGAGGCCGTGTATAAATTCTCATCGCGTAAGCCAGGGGTCTCAAACTCACCTTAGCCAGCGGGCCGCAATCACACAATTTAGTCTTGCAAGGGCCCGGGTAGTGAAGAAGGTATACGCGCGCGGGGGGGTTATACAATCTGCCAACAAACGTTGCTGTTGGAAAGAAAACTTTCCATCTCTGCGCGTTGAGTCGTGCACCTCAGGACCTACAATAAAGTTTTGCATCCATCCATCCATCCATCTCTCATATAGAGGGCATTTCTGAAGGAGATTTGGAATTGGGTGCGAGGATTCCAACAATGCTCCAAAATGACTCAAATGTGGATGTAAATTTTGAAATTTACTTTTTGTTTCATGGTTGTGTTTCACAAGGTGAACACATGCGATGCCTCACGAAGACAGTGCCTTAAACCAGTCATGTCTGTGTACCTCATGACCGTTATTAATAAAAAATAAAAACAATATGGGGCGAAGAAAGTGATGTGCGGTCTGCGGGCCGCATGCGGCCCGCGGGCCGCGTGTTTGAGACCACTGGCGTAAGCCATCGAATTAGGTTTAATGCGATCTCCCGTCTAACGCACCTGTGAAGGTCGGTACGCATTCCCTTCATCGTTCGCAAACATCTGGAAACCATTCACTTGAAGTTGAGACTTGACAAGTTCCTATTTCTGAAAATTTCGTCCACTTCTTACGCTGGGAATGTGCTGGAGGGTTCGGTCAAGAGCGAACATAACGTTTCACGCTTTATCGAGTAACTGAATGCGCTGCGCCGAAATGGACTGTGGAGATCTCCTTTAGATGGACACATCGAGAATAGCTACCCCAAAGTTGTCGTGTCTTTCTCTCCTCCAGAAGTCTCAACAGTATTGCCTGACCTCAACTCTGCGGCGTCCTCCAGCCTTAAAGGGCGACGACAGAACTCGCTGGATAGCATATTCGTGGTGTCTTGAGCCTACTACATTATGCATAGATAAATAAAATAGATAAGTAATATGTATCGATGGGTTAATGCACTTTTTTCCTTTCATTTTTCCTCGAGTAAGTCGATAAATAAATAGAGAAGTAAAGGCAATGAAAAACTTAGAATAACCGATAGCTGAGCTAGTTGTTGATTATTCATGTTAAAACAACACGACGTGAAAACACAGACACAAGAGTGACGTCAGGGCAGTGACCAGTTATCTCTCACGTAGACCATCACGCGCAAGTGACTGACAGGTATCGCCTGTTGCCTGGGAATTCGCAGATAAGTATTTTAAGCGCGGAGCATTTTAGGGGCCCGAGCTGTCATATACTGTCATTGTATGCTGTCGTAGCTTTGCGAAACGCAGGCAAAACCACGTATAGCATAGCCGTCTGTAGCATATGCGCCTTGATGATATTAAGTGCGGAGCACTTTGGGGGGCCCGGGCTTTCGTATGCTGTCGTCGCTTGGCGTAACACAGGCTAACACGCAAAAAAATCACAAGAAAAAAAGAGATGAAGCAAGCAAGAAATAGAAAGAAAAAAAATGGAAAGAAATATAGAAAGAGCAAGAAAGGAAAAAAAAATACATGGAGAGAGGAAGAAATGAATGGAAATAAAGACAGAAAAAACAGAAACAGAAAACAAGAAAAAAAAGAGGAGGAAAGAAAGAGAAAACCGATGAGAAACAAAAGTGGCTGCCCAGCTCCGCACTTCCTTCAGGTTTGGCACCACTAGTGGGAAGCTGCCATATTATTTTTTTTTCTACCTTCTTTACCACCGCTGTACGATTTTTCAGTTAGAGGCCTTTTTCGGTGTTTTGACTACTCTCTTGTGTCCGTGTTTGCACACCCTGTCTTTATAAGGGCCCCAAAACAACCTCTGAAAATACAAAATCGAGCGCGTTATTCTCTCTTGGCATTTCTCTTTTTTTTCTTTTTTTTTGCGCTCTTCGCGACGCCAGAACGGTGATTCACGAGACATGATTAGAGCGCATACTTTCGATTGGTCCATATACGAGAAATATCAGTTGTGAATTGTCTCCAACCTTGCTTTGCCATGCATTCGCCCACCCTTTCTTCCTCACCTCCCATGATTACCGTGCGCGATGAACTGATTTCTCTCCATTTTCTCAGTTTCCCATTGCGAAAGCGGAAATAACAGAGTGTAGCCGAGAAGCTCGAAATCCTGATAAACTCAACGCTTAGCGCTAACATTACACACGTCCTTTATGAAGAAACAAGTGTCGAGGAGATATCGCCTGTAAGAATTGTAGTGAAGGCAAGAACTAAACTAATAAAGGAGGCGCCGGATTACTTGATTCTTTCAACGGACAAACTCTTTACAGCGAAGATGATGCAGCTCTCCAGAATAAAGGTCAGCTCGCTTCCATGATTTCTGTTCATTTTTTTTATTCCGATAACAATTATATGGACACTCTGTACAGGTTTTCATCGTCGCCTTCATGTTCCGTAGAAAGTCCAAATCCATAACTTTCGTACGCGCATCGTATGCTGTACCCGCCAGTAAAAGCTAGCGAGCGCTAGCCAGGAACACGGCTGAAACATATGAAACAAGCTGCCCATCTCCGTCACTCCGCGTGCGACGCCTGTCATCGATTTCTCCTCAACCAGAAAAGAAGTGCCCTGTCCTTATTTCGCTGGACGATGGAGTATGCAGGAACGCCGTTGTAGAGGGGCAGCGCGGCTCGAGCTGCAACTGTGAACTTTGACTATAAGGGCGCGGGCGCGACCTCTGGCGTGCGCGCTATCTCGGCCGGCATCAGCAAACGGCTCGCATAACCTTCTACGCGTTACGATCTCACCACTTCGTGCTGTGACCACTGATACGACGAACTGCACGAAAACCGCTACCTTACAGGGAGCGGCCGTATACCCATACACCAGCGTTTTGCAGTTTCGCGACATGGGATGAAAGAGAGTTAGGTGCTAGCCTAAAGACCTTATGCAAAATCAGCTGCCAACTAGCGTCCCCCCTGCGCATTACCACCATGTTGAAGGCCAAGCTCGCTCCGCGTGCGCTCACACGGAGCGTACGTATCAACGTCTGGCGGCTGATCGGAACGACAATACCGACACATTCTCGTGTGTCGTATTGCTTAGATTGAGGTAATTGCGACACTTAAAAAAAACGCTTTGCAGAGAACTAGCCTCCATGTTATTAGATTCCCTCGCGACCGACGAGAAGCGGCGTATCGTTCCGTTGCCGGCTACTGCTTTCAACTAACGCCGTGTTTACGTTCGCCGTTCTTAAACGCGATGTGACGATATCGGCACTCATCAGGAAATATTCTTTCGTGTCATGCCGGAACGAGACAGTTTTCGCGCCGTGTGCTTGCAGGAACAGACAAAAACGGCTTCGTGTACGTGCTTCAAAGCTAATTTTAATATCTGGTTTTTACGTCCCAAAACCACCATATGAGAGACGACGTAGTGGGGGGCACCGGAAATTCCACCACCTGGTGTTCTTTAACGTGCACTGACATCGCACAGTACACGGGCCGCAACCATTTCTCCTCCATCGAAATGCGACCGTCGCGGCCGGGATCGAACCCGCGACCTTCGGGTCAGCAGCCGAGCACCATAACCACTGCTCCACCGCAGCGGACGGGCTTCAAAGCTGCGTCACGGCTATAACTCACGCATGCCTGCGCTGCTGTTGACAGCACTGCATTGTTTGTTACACTGCGACAACAATTACATGCTGGGCAGGCAGCTCGTGCGCTTCATTAATTCTCAACGAACAGACCGATTGCACTGGAGTGTGTCGTTTGCCCTTGGTTTTCGATTGTGGAGTTAAACAAGGTGGCGTTTGGTGGGATGCTTTGCGTGCGTATTACTTCACTATGCGTATTTTAGATGTGAAGCATCTTATGGCAAACTTCAATCCGGTGGTGGTAGTGTGCGCCGTGACCACCCTTACTGCGCATGCGCAGACCCTCTCCCCGCACCTCCTCTCCTACGCTCCCCCTCTCTCTCCTCTAGGCATCCCTCCCGCGGTGTTTACACACCCATTGCGCATGCGCGCCCCCTCCCCCCCTCTCTCTCCGCTCCTACGCTTCCCCCCTCTCTTTCCTCTAGGCATCCTCACCGCGGCGTCCACACCCAGTGCGCATGCGCATACCCTCCCCCCTCTCTCTCCTCTAGGCATCCCTCGCGCGGCGTTTACACCCCCATTGTGCATGCGCGTCCCCTCCCCCTCTCTCCTCTCCTACGCTCCCCTTCTCTCGCCTCGCAACGCCGACGCAGGCAGCGTCTGCTAGCGAGTTTCTTGATTGAAAAAATCGACTGATCGCGCTGCACAACCGTTCACTGGCCACCCCGTATATATACGCACTGGATCTTGACCTGCAAGGTTGTGCCCGTGCGAGATTTCTCCTGTGCGTTGTCGAACGATAAAAATTCGCAGCGTGCGCGTTAACTAAAAGCGGACTGCGGGTCTCTATGTTCAATCGCAGTCTTCTGTCTCTCATTGCCCATTAGCAGCGATTGGCATGTTCCAGTAGGAAACACCGGTCCATGATTGCGTGATTGCGCCTCCCCAGATTTCTCTCCTGTGCAACGCTGCGATGAGCGCCAGCGTCAACGCCGCCGCCAGTGTAAGCGTTAGCGCCCGCTGCTTCGCATTTACACATGGTTCCCTTTAGCGGGAGGTGGTGTAATTTTTTTCAAGCACTTCATGTACTATCACTGTCAAATTTAGAGGGGCGGTCCGGATGTCCTGACTGCCCCCTCGCCCTTACATTTTTCTTTTTTTAGGAGCGAATCTCCTTAGGCCGGCACCCGCCGTCACCGTCACCGTTGAAGCTCTCTGGCACAGTGCCAGCTGTGGTGTCCCCCCCTCACGTGGGAGGATAAATGAGCTTTATGAGCGCTGGAACGCGGATGGCGTCTGTACGATGCGCAAAGCGCGAGAATACGAACGTATGCGAAACGGAGGCAGATTAGTCTCCCTCTGTCTTCGACTCTGCCCTCTCCCCCTCAAACACGCGAACGCGCGAAACCATCGCTTCACCCCTGGCGTCCGCCCAGTGGTTGGTCCGTTGCCTGAACCGTGCCTGGACAATGAAACGCCGCGCGCGCCGAACGCCGCGTGCGTCCCGTGTCCAAGGAGCTTCGCTCATCGGTTGTATTCGTACACAAAACAACTGCTAGTTTTTTCTTTTGTAAATTTCTATCCTAAGAAGAGCACATCAGGTTATCCCAAAAGCTGATTTCCTTCCGGAAAAATTCTTTGTCCATCCCTATGTGCTATAAACTGTTATCGTATGGAATTGAAAAAAAAATTACTTTCCGGCATATCTGTTACATTCGATTGTGGATGCGCTGTCGATGCGCTGAGGTAGTTTCGCCAATGATGCGTCGGTGATACTAAACTGCCTAGCGGCAAGGGGTAAGGCGCCAATGGGCCCCGAAAGCGACGATGTAAACACGAATATTCTTGGCGTATCATGTTATTTACGAGCACACTTTTCATGTTAAATTTTCACGTGCGTCAGATGCGGATTTTTTTTAAAACGCGAAGCATTTTTTTAGCGAACTTCGGCGACTTTCAGCGTATCTATCTATCTATCTAGCTATCTATCTAGCCGCCTACGACTTTGTGCTCTCCTGGCCGTATCGCTAATGGGATTTATACCAAATTTGGTATGGCATAACATGACTATATGGCGAACATAAATAGCTGGTCATATCATGAAAATCATGAATAAGTTGTCATGAAAAGTATGATTTACATGCCACGCTCATGGCACGCTCGCATCCGTTTCGTTAGCTTGATATACACCAAATTTGGGATTGAGTGACGTGACTGTATGACGAACATAAATGACAAGTGGTAATATGGAAATCATGACTTGTCATGTGCTACATGACTTGCATGCCACGCTCACGGCGCACTCGCGGCCGTTTCGTTAGCTTGATATACACCAAACTTGGTATTGAGTGACGTGACTGTATGACGAACATAAATGACAAGTGGTAATATGTAAATCATAACATGTCATGAGTGACATGACTTGCGTGCCACGCTCATGGCGCGCTCGCGGCTGTTTCGTTAGCTTGATATACACCAAATTTGGTATTGAGTGACATGACTGTATGACGAACATAAATGGCAATTGATAATATGGAAATCGTGACTTGTCATGTGCGACAAGGCTTGCATGCCACGCTCATGGCGTGCTCGCGGCCGTTTCGTTAGCTTGATATACACCACATTTGGTATTGAGTGACATGACTGTATAACAAACATAAGTGGCAGGTGGTAACATGAAAATCTTGGCATGCATGTCATCTACAACGCCATTTACATGCCACGCTGATGGTGCGCTTGCGTACAGTTCGCTAGCTTGATATGCACCAAAATTGGTATTGCGCGACGTGACTGTATGAGGAACACAAATGACAGGTCCTAACGTGTAAAACATGACATGCAAATTATGTAAAGCATGATTAGCTCCTTCCTGGCTGCTTCGCATTACATCGATTCCCACAATGCGTGGGATCTGCCGGCTTTATTTTATATTTCCATTGGCCGGTAATTCTACGCATAGCATACGACGGTGTCCACTGCGCGAAATATTTTTTTTTCAAAAATAAAAAAAGAGGACAACATTTTATTTGAAATTGGATGCACAAGACATCAGGTCGACATAGGCTGCCCCTTATGAGATACGCTTGGAAATGAGTCAACATCACTTCCTTGTTGCCATCACTGTACCTAGCCGTGTCCCGCGCTAAAGCATTCTCCCAATCATCCTACACTACAGCGCATGATATTCATAGGTAACAACGCTTTATCCACTACACCAAAAACATACAGACGAAATTTATAACCTAGCGCGAAGCTTCATTCTAAATAACGAAAGGCTTACATGTGACCAGGTGACAGACTCATACATTCTTGTTGTGAGGCAGTTTTTTACACGTAATAACTGTCGAAGTAATAACTACGACACGCCGGTAACGTTTACAGGCCCTTACACGCTCGTCTGACGTTTTTTGTGCCCCGACTGCCTGCTATCAAAGCAGATACAAGCACGAAGTAATATCAGCGGCAGCAATACAATTCGGACACAAGCCTCCAACATGGCGCCGAATCGGTAGCTTCGTCATACTTCCGACAGATGGCAGCAATTTTGCATAAGGCCTATAGTTCGTTATAACATAACGACATGTTGCTATCGCATTCACAGCTTGGCCCTTTCGGAGAAACAGGTTTCTTTTTTTAAATTCAAGGGACAAATTTATCTCCCCACCAACCCTTGAATCTTCAATCTACATCCCCCCCCCCCCGCGCGCCGCGCCGCCGCCGATCCGATGAATCCCGCGCCGTTGACGCGCCGCCGCCGATATGCATATGATTCATTTGACTGAGTCCCTGCTTGTAAGATCATGGAAAATGACAGGCGTACAGGAAATAACAAAGTAAAATAGGTTTCGCGAGTGATAACGCGCGAGAACTATCTAGGACCGCTAACCATGTGGTTACCAATGATTATTTAGACATGCAGTTGTGCCAGCAAGCGGAAATCATTGATAAATTACGCGCAAAGAGGCAAGAAGAATTAAAGAACGCATTTATATTAATCTCAAACTTTTTCGCACTTAATTTTCCATGACAGTATACATTTACAGTACGTTAGTGGGCGCCGTCTCCTGAAGGGGCCATAGAGTTAACATGCGAAGTTTCAATAAACTTCGTTGAGCCAATGTCGCCAAAAGACAAAACATTCACTTTGAAATCCGTGAAGATTTTGGGCGCGAAGTTTAAGAACAAAGTTTTTGACCTTGATTTTCTCGTTTATTAATCAACCTATGACGGTGAAATTAACAACATTAGAGTTCTCAGAGTAGGTTTTATCAATCTAAACTGATGTTAGTTTCCCTATAGGGTCCCTTTAAATGCACGAAGCAGCAGCGCGCACACGGGAACAATTCTATCGTGTTCCTCCGCTCTCCTATCGCCTCTTCTTTTAAGGCCTTAGATGCTTTATCAAACGAGAAATTCGACATTCGGCGGCCACCTTCCCGCGCCGTCGGGGACGAGTGATGCAGAAAGTCATCATCACGTGATTACGTCACCATATGAGGTCATCATGAAGCCACAGATCGCAAAAATTTGTGACGTCATGTGACGTAACGCCACACGATGCCGTTGAAGCGCTCTCCTTCGGGCGGAGAGGTTAGACCCCCTCAAATTTAGGGGTGAAGAGGTTAGACCGCCTCACGGCTCCCCTTCCCCCTACCTGGCTTTGCTGGTGTTTTTTTTTTTTTCAAGTAAAGTCAAGTTTATTAAATAATTCAGTTCAGTTACATGGTTAGAATAGTACAGCAGGAGGTCCCAAAGTTTCAGAGAAACTGACAGGGGGGACCACCTATGGCTACATGCGTGGGGTAATTACAAAAAATACAGCAAAAGATGCGAACGTGTGAGCAATGATTAACGAGCTTGACAAATAATAACAATACAATCCATACATAACATAATGGTAATACTACAGGAAAATAGAAATGACATGAAAATAATGAAAAGCAAGTGATAAAACAGGAATAACAAAGCAAAATCAATGAACAACTCTTCATGACAGATGCAACTAGTTTTATTATCAGTGGTATCAGTTCTACAAAAGCAAATGTTAGATATGAAACTAGCACAGAAATGTTGAGAGCTGTTAACAGTTAATTACGCAATTCAGATGAGTTGATGAATTCCTGAGCAAAGTACTTCTTGCTACGCGAGGTGAAAATATGAATGTTGTGCGATGATTTTAATTCGAAAGGCAATGAATTCCAAATAGTTATGCTTGTAAATAGGGTTGTGAACTTGCCATGGTTTGTCCTGACGGTCGGTAAAAGAAGATTTTTGCTATGGGAGAACCGGGTAATATTGCTATTTGTGAAGTGGTGATGATCAATGCATGCAATGACAATGTAGTGCGTGATGAGCTTATAGGCAACTATGGACAGTCTGTAACAAAATAATTGTCTTAATGAGAGTATGTTAAGCTTTGGAAACAATGAGCTACTTGGCGAGTAAAATGGGCTAAAAGTCATTAGTCTAAGTGCTTGGTTCTGTAGTCGCTGCAATCGTTCAATGTGCGTGAAATACGTGTTGGCCCAAGATGATACACAATACGAAATATGACTGTGAATGTAGGCAAAATACAAAGAACGTATGATGTGAGTCTTCTCGGTCAAATGTTTGATACCCCCGAAAGCTTCCTCCACTTAGCCCGCGGTTTCGCAGTGGCTCCGGTATTGGAGCCATTGCTAGTTTTCTGCAGCTCAGGATCGGCCCATCTATTATCAGGCGATGATGTAATGAGACGTCAAGTTATATGACGTGCGTCCCGATGACGTCACAAAATCTGGTGATATGTGATTTCTTGGTGACGCCATAGGGTGACGTCATTGCCTGATAATGAGGTTTTTTATCATTTGTGTTGACGCCGACGCCGGTCTCTCGAGAAGTATCGTCTTGTCTCGTGAAATCTCGAAGACGCCGAAGGTCAATTTTCACGTTTGATGAAGCATCTGAAGCCTTAATAACTTGTTTTTATTTTCTTTCTTTTTGTCGAAGACCGATTTGTAAAAGAAAGTATTTGAAGCAACGGCCCCGAGATGCAAAACTAAGCGCTACGGGGAAGTGGTCACTAATATTGGCACGGATATGACAAAAGCCTCAGGAGGAGTAAGCAGATTCGTTAAGGCGTGATCAATCCAAGTGCTAGAAAGGTTGCCAACGCAGCGGGTCAGATCGTCAGAGACCGAATCAAGACCACATCCAAGAAAAGTAGGTTTATTTCCGCTAGTGCGCTTGACTTCTTTTGGAATCCACTCAGTTACTCTTAAGGATCACCGGTTGGAAAGTTAGGCGGCCTGATGAGATTGAGAAGTCTGCGGGGATAACGTGGGCGCAACAAGGATAGAACCGGATTAATTGGATGAACATGGGAGAGGCTTAAAAGGACTGAAAATTTTGGCTAGCTTGTAGGAATTCATAATTTAAAAAAAAGTAGCGCAAAAGACCAGGGCACAAAAAGGAACAGGAAGATGCTGACTATGTGCTCTGCCCTGCAGTGGGTGTAGTCAGGATAATGTTGTTTTGGTGATGATGATTACGATTGTTGTTGACGAGAATTAAGCGCCGCCCAGTCACTACTGGGGGGACAAGCAATTACCCACTAATGTCTAACAAGAAGGAAAACCTGGGCTAGTTGGTCATCGTTCATTTTTGACCAGCTTACAGCGCTAAAGGGAAGAGGACGAAGTTCAAAGAAGGGGACGTTACGAGCGCTGACTCTCAGCTAAAGTTTATTACAGAGAGAGAGAATAAAACATTTATTGTGAAGAAATAAGTCGCCAGTGGGTGGGCCTCCTAGTCCGGAAGACCACTGGCTCTTGCCGCCGTCCGGGCTCGGTCGACCAGGGCTTGTTGCTGCACTGGGTCAGAGCTGGACAGGGTCGCCTCCCACTCGACTATTGTAGGAGTATGGTTGGCCGATATACTGGGATTGTTTTGGCGCTCCCAGACCATGTGAAATAAAGTGGCCGTCTGGGGACAGAATTTACAGTTCGGAGTGTACACCGAGGGATCTATCTTGTACAATACATAAGGATTCGGAAAGGCTAATGATTGTAATCGTCGCCACGCGACAAGTTTATTACGAGAGATGACACGACACGAAGAAGTACAATAGCCAACCACGTTTCAACGGAGCGACTGAGCGTGCGCAGCAGAGTCATCCAAGTGATGCCAGAATGCCAGGGCACGAGGGAAATAGTGGAGGCTATGTTCATTAACAGCGAAGGGGAGAGGTGCATAAGCCATCCGTCTGTTGCCACTAGGGAAAACGAGGTGCGATTTCGAAATTTCAGCTTGTCTTCTAGAGTAAGGCAGGAAAAGTTTTCTTTGCACTTTTGTGATTGTTAGTTGTCCTTGTTTGTTTGTTTCTAGACGCACGCGTATGTTCCACGTGTTCTGGCATACTTACACCACCTGGGCGACTTTTCTGCGCACGTGCAGTCGCTCCGTTGAAACGTGGTTGGCGTTTGTACTTGTTCGCGTCGTTTTTTGTAATAAACTATAGTTGAGAGTCTGCGCTCGTGTCGTCACCTTCTTTAAATATCGTCCTCGTCCCTTTAGCTCTATAAGCTGGTCAAAATAATGTCTAACAGCTGGATAGATAGATAGATAGATAGATAGATAGATAGATAGATAGATAGATAGATAGATAGATAGATAGATAGATAGATAGATAGATAGATAGATAGATAGATAGATAGATAGATAGATAGCTCTGTCAAAGGTGGCCTGATCTCATATCAGTGTGCAGAGCAGGTGGCCTGCTGGGCTGATCCCAGAGGCACTACAAAAGTTCATACGGTGCAGAAAGCTTCTTGGTAGGGGCGGGGGGGGAGGAGGGTGGCTGAGAAGAGAAAGAAGATGGCTTTCGCCTTCGAGTAGTCTTAGGCGAATGCATACGGAACCCAGTGAATTTTTACCGATAATCTGTTTATGCGGACACTGTGGCGTCGACATCGTTGGCGTTGCCACGCTATAAATGTCACGTGACTAGTGTGGAGAGGAGGTGGTCTGGTTGGAGGAGGAGAGAGAAAGGGGGTCCCGTGATGAAGCTTTTGTAAGGCGGGGAATTCAAAGAGTGGGCTGAAATGGGGGTGGGGGAGGTCACTTTATAAAGCTTACGGAAAGCGGCTGATTGAAAAAAATTACACCATGTCCCGCTAAAGGGAACCATGAGTAGATGTGAAGCAGCGGGCGCTAACGCTTACACTGGCGGCGGCGTTGACGCAGCGTTGCGCAGGAGAGAAAACTGGGGAGGCGCAAAGCACGCAGTGATGGAGCGGTGTTTCCCACTGGAACATGCCAATCGCTGCTAATGGGCAATGAGAGACAGAAGACTCCGACTAGACACAGAGACCCGCAGTCCGCTTTTAGTTAACGCGCACGCTGCGAATTTTTATTGTTCAACAACGCACAGGAGAAATCTCCCACCGGCGCCACCTTGCAGGTCAAGATCCAGTGTCATATATGTGGGGTGGCTAGTGAACGGTTGTGCAGCGCGAGCAGTCGGTTTTTAAATGCGAAGCATTTCTTAGCGAACTTCGGCGACTTTGAGCGTATCTATCTATCTATCTATCTATCTATCTATCTATCTATCTATCTATCTATCTATCTATCTATCTATCTATCTATCTATCTATCTATCTATCTATCTATCTATCTATCTATCTATCTATCTATCTATCTATCTATCTATCTAGCCGCCTACGACTTTGTGCTCTCCTGGCCGTATCGTTATTGGGATTTATACCAAAATTGGTATGGCATAACATGACTGTATGACAAACATGAATGACTGGTCATATCATGAAAATCATGAATAACTTGTCGTGAAAAGCATGATTTACACGCCATGGCCATAGTGCTCCTCAGACCGTTTTCTTAACTTGATATATCCAAAAATTGGTACGATGAGACATTTCTGCATGACCAACATAGTTGACACGTGGTAATATGAAAATGATGACCTGCATGTCATCTACAACATGATTTACATGCCACGCTCATGGCGCGCTGACGGCCGTTTCGCTAGCTTGATATACACCAAATTTGGTATTGCGTGACGTGACTGTATGACGAACATAAATGCCAAGTAGTCATATGGAAATCATGACATGTCATGTGCAACATGGCTTGCATGCCACGCTCATGGCACGCTCGCGGCCGTTTCGCTAGTTTGATATATACCAAATTTGGTATTGAGTGACGTGACTGTATGACGAGCATAATGGCAAGTGGTAATATGGAACACATCATATGTCATGTGCAACATGACTTGCATGCTACGCTCATGGTACTTCCGTGGCCGCTTCGCTAGCTTGATATACACCAAATTTGGTATTGAGCGACGTGATTGTATGACGAGCATAAATGAAAATTGGTATTATGGAAATCATGACATGTCATGTACAACATGACTTGCATGCCACGCTCATGACACTCTCGTGGTCGTTTCGCTAGCTTGGTATACACCAAATTTTCAAGGTGAAAGCCTTTAATGTCTCATGCTCACGTCCGTCCGTGCGTCCGTCCGTCCCTCCAGCCTTGCCCTGGCACGGTGCCAGGTGGGTGCCGGGGCGCGCAAACGGAACGCCGGTGGCGTTGGACTCTACAGCGCTCGCGCTTTGCTTGCGTAGCGTCGCTGTGTTCAGCGTCTCTAATCATGGAAGGAGGGAGACGCGCGCATCACGTTCCATTCTGACCGACCCGTCTAAGTGGGCACAGGCGTTCGAGGAACACACTTTGGAATTGACAAAGTGTCCGTAAATTTAAACGCTGGAACGCGGATGACGTCTGCACGATGCACAAAGCGCGAGAATACGAACGCATGCGAAACGGAGGTAGATTGGTCTCGCGTCTCGCTGCGATTCGAGGTAAAAAATTAAGCGAACGTAAGTGGCAGGTGGTAACATGAAAACCTTGGCATGCATGTCATCTACAATGCCATTTACATGCCATGCTCATGGTGCGCTTGCGTCCAGTTCGCTAGCTTGATATACACCAAAATTTGTATTGCGCGACGTGACTTTATGACGAGCAGAAATGACAGGTCCTAAGATGTAAATAATGACATGCATATTATGTACAGCATGATTTGCTTCTTGCTGGCTGCTTCGCATTACATCGATTCCCACAGTGCGTGGGATCTGCCGGTTTTTTCAACCAAGAAACTCGCTAGCAGACGCTGCCTGCGTTGGCGTCGCGAGGCGAGAGAGGGGGGAGCGTAGGAGAGGAGAGAGAGGGGGGGACGCGCATGCGCAGTGGGAGTGTGGACGCCGTGGGCAGGGATGCCTAGAGGAGAGAGGGGGGAGCGTAGGAGGGGAGAGAGGAGGGGAGGCCTTTGCGTAGTGAGGGTGTGGTTACCGCGGGGAGGGATGCCTAGAGGAGAGAGAGGGGGGACAGGAGGTTTTTTTTTATTTTTTTAAGGGTTTTCGCATGCGCAGTAAGGGTGGTCACGCGGCACACCACCACCGGATTAAGCTTCGCCATAAGATGCTTCACATCTAAAAGTGGATTAAGAGGGGAGCTGTTGCCCCTGCATTGACACAAGCTAGACTGGGGATGACAGGAAGATACTAAGCAGAAAAAGAGCCGACCAGAGCTGCCGACTGGAACTAAAGACCCAAGTTATCTGAAACAGAGAGACAACAAAGAAATGACTGGAAGTAACTGGGCAAAACGAACGAAGAGACTTTAAAAGAGCGAATGAAAGGGGCCGACGGCTTCAATGGAGTTGAGCTGGCTAGACTTCTTTCTTGTTTATTTCAAAATAAATATGACTTTTTTGCCGGTGCTCTTTTTATAGGACGCCAGGCCAAAAAAATTAAAAATAACGCGGAAAGCGGGCTCCTTTCTGTTATAGTATTACACATAATGTGGTGATATTAACTACAGTAATATATCAATATAAACTGATTTACTGCGTGGCTATAGTGCGCATTTAAACAACAACTAAATGTTACAGGTCCGTAGGCGGACGAGATTCGTGCTGCCAATCCGTTATGCGTTGCGGAGTGTTACATGTCCCGAACGCCGATAATCAGTCGCAATGGGCGCACGATACCTGGCACGGGTATTAGACCGCGCCAAAGGTGAAGTGGAAAAACGCCCAGACCACGAGGAAGTGAGTTCTGGTTTTCCAATGCGCCCGCATTCTTTGTTTTCCTTGCTTCGCGCGTCGGCCACCTACACAGAAGTCACACAGGCAGTACGACGCCCGACGCACCGCTTGCGCATACCAGTGGCGTTCGGTTCTCGAGGATACACCGAGTTTTGAGAGTGCGCAACGCTCCACCCAAAGAGAGTGTACGTACGCGAGCGGAAATCTGTCGCCGTACGCGGGTCCGGCCTCCACACCCACACGCATTTTAAGAATGTCGCCACGCTGCTGCAGGTTCGGCCCAATCCCACGCGCACGCCCAGCTCGGCGGCGGTTCCGAGAGACGCGCCTTTCGTAAACACTCGCCCGCAGTGTGCAGTCGACGCACGCCGCCTGTGGCTGCGTCACTATCTTTCGCGATGTTTCACTCCAGTCCGCGTGGTGCCGGCGTCAGCCGACCTTGAACGAACCTGACTCCTACGGCGTGGCCATAAAGGAGAGAAGAAGAAGGAGGAGGAGATGCGGAAGTGGTGTTCTTAGGTACAACAACAACAACAGTTTGCCTATCTTGTTTCAATTTTTGAAAGTCTGCCTTCAGGCGTAATAATTTTTTATTCAAAAATACACATGCATATTTGCTTCGGGTATAAAGTTAAGCAATGAGCGGTGGTGAGGTCCACGGATCCAGCGGTCGAGGTCGGGTGGTCGGAAAGGCCTGAGGCCTGTTGCACGGAGGTGACGATGACGGCTTAATTGTAGACCAGTGCAAGTCCGCAATAAGTGTGTCGCAGTCACATCGCGGATTGGAGCGTCGCAAAATGTGCACGATGTACCATACGGTCGCTGTAGTGTTGCGCCCAAAGGGTGGTCACGGATGGGGCAAGCGCCACCCCAACACGAAGCCTCCGCAAAGTAACATCCTCTCGGCGGGTTAAACCACCATGGAGGTCTGACCCACATGGAGGTATAAGAGCTCGTGTGGTACGTCAGAGGCTTTCTTTTCCCCAGAGCATCTGTCCTCGAGCGTCCTTAAGAAATTGCGGTAGAGGCTGCGGTGTAACTTGGGGATGGGTTGCCAAATCAGCTTTGACAAGGTCCGACAAAGCGGCCCGAGGCACCCACTGAACACGTATCCGCACAGATGCGTAGGCAGCAAGATGGTGAATGCTATCTGACAGTGCCGTAGACCGATGCACTCGTCGTATATCGTGGATAGCCTGCGGCGAGTCCGCACGAACTATGAGCTGAGAGCATCTGTCAGGTGGAAGAGAAGGTAGCAGCGCTGCCAATCCGTCACGTATGGCGGCCAGCTCAGCAAGGTGAGCCGGTGGTGCGGGATCCGCGAAATACGAGCATGTCTGGCCAGACTCTGGTATTAATGGGCGTACAAGAGCGGTATGAATGGTGGCGCCACTCACACTGGCATCAGTATAAGCGACGACAGTGGCGGCATCTAGGTTATCGGCACGAAGAAGGCGGCACTTTCACCTGGCGTGGAACCGGGCTGTAAAGGCGACCAAGAGGTTTGTTTTCGGTGAGTTGCATTTTGCTCCACGGGGCAATAGTGCTCGTCTCTGACGAGCACTATTGCCGTCACCACAGTGCTATTGCCGTCACCATAGTGCTATTGCCGTCATCATAGTGCTGGTCTCTGACGAGCACTACGGTGAACTTCTTTGCCCATGTACCGGGCCAATGCAGCAGCCGAGCAGAACGTTGATAGCTTGAGATTGCGCCCACAGCGACGCTGATGTACTAACTCGTCAATAGTGTTTAGTTCGGACTCCTGTTGCAGTGCTGTAAACGGAGTAATACGTGGCACTCCTGTTATGGCCCGCATGGCTTCGTGGTTAATCGCCTCCAGACGTTCCCACTCTGCCAGCGTGAGGTCATGAAACTGCGCGCAGTAGACGAGCCTTCGTTGCAATAGCGAATGGACAAGGAGGCGAGCCACGTTGGAGTTAGCGCCACCAGATTTCTTCGCAATCCGTCGTATGAGATGTATTGTTTCTGATGCCTGTTGTTTGGCACTCTTGACCCAAGGTCCTGCAGATCCGGTGGCTTGAATTTCCAGGCCAAGCACTTCGAGACTTGAAACCTCATGTGGCGGCTGATGATCCAAAATTAACTGATGAGGCCGGCTTTCCCAGTATACGATGTCGATACTCGTTCGCAACCGACATAAACTTCGTTTTTCTTTGAAGCTTTCGAGCCCAATCTGGGTGCACCAGTTATGAGTTACGTCGAAGGCCTCTTGCAAAGCTTGTTCTTGACAGCGGATTTCAGAGTGCACTGACCAAAGGGCAATGTCATCTGCATACATGATGTGTTTTGCGTGGTGTATTACGACCAGCTTCCATGGGAGTGGGAGCAGGGCCACGTAAAAAAAAAAAAAAAAAACTGATGTGAGCACAGATCCCTGTGGGACACCTCTATTGGAAACAAACTCTCCAACTGGTTGACCAGCTAGGCGAATGGAGAAGCTGCGATCGGGGAGAAAGGCTTTCACGAACGCTCAGACTCGACTGGGGAATTGGAGCCACTGGAGAATTTCAACAACAGCATCATGGCTCACATGATCATATGCTTTGCGAATGTCCATAGACAGAATGGTGCGAATCCGTCGAGAGCGACCCCCAACGAGAACCATGAATGAGAGGTAGGCAAGGCCATCCTCAGTGCCCAGATGCGGGCGCAACCCGATTCGGCCTAGATGATACCAGTAGTATCTCTCGAGCCACTACGTGATGCGTGTCGCTAACATGCGCTCTGTCAGTTGGGCCAATGTTGAAGTGAGAGCTATCGGACGCATGTGGCGATATTCCCTGGAGGCTTTTCTGGTTTGGGAATGGGAACCATTTCTGCATGCCGCCAAGAGTCAGGAATGGCTCCAGTAGACCAAACTTTCTTTATGACCTCTAATACGACATGTAGAACCTTGCCTGTCAATGTTTTTACAGCGAAAGCTGTTATGAGATCCCAACAAGGGCCGTTTTTGAGCCCTGGTTGTCCACCGCCGCCGCCGCCGCCGCCGGTGTCCGTAACCACTATCGCGCAAAACAAGAAAAAAATTAAATAAATAAAAATACCCATGACAGAATAGGAATTGAAGCCGGGCCCTCTGCGTGGCAGCCCAGCACTCTACCACTGAGCTATGCCGGTGCTTGAAACTGCATGGCAAACTGACCCTATTCAGTCTTCATGTCGGGTAAGAAATCGCGTTAACATGTGTTGTAAAGCGTTTTAGAACAGTAAAGTAACAACCAGGCGTCACACAATGCGAATTGCGTAACGAGTGGGTCGTTCAATGCTCCAACCCGTTACAAAAGCCTCCGGCATAATTCTTCATCGTCGTCAGCCACAGCATCAACAAAGTGCACATAGTGCGTTACAAGTGTGTAGCGGGTACCGCGCTTTTCCGAAAAATGACGAATAATGGCATAATGGACGCTTCCCCCCTACACAAAAATTATGATGATTTATGGCGTAGTGGGTACCATGCAAGTGAGCTTGTAGTAGTTGCCCCAAGAGTGTTTAAAAACGGCTTTAGAAAGGCCACTCTTCCAGCTTTCGCTGTGACTGTGCTGCGCGTTCTGCGCAAGCCTGTCGGTTTTTTTTGTAAAGTTCATAAGGCACGCTATCCGGTCCGGGTGCATTGTTCGGTTTTGATTGGTGTATTGCTGATAAGAATTCGGCCATAGTGAAATCAGCCTGTATGTCCTCTATATCAGTGAGCGTAGGAAGCGTACCTGCATACGCTGGCGGGCAGTTCTGAGCAGAGAATGGAGGCGGTGCCATGCCTAACACAGGGAAGAATGTGTGGGCGACGGTGTCGGCCAATGCTGCTAGAATCTGGCCAGAGGCTAACAGAGCGCAGGCTGCGGGGTCAGGAGGACGCCGACCACGTTCCATGGCTCGGAAGGTGTGCCATATAGAGGCATTAGACGCCGAAGGCCCTAGTGAAGAGCGGCAGTCCATCCAACGGCTGCGTTCTAGGCGGCGTTTGTAGCGCCGAGCTGCTGCTTGAAGGCGTTCTGCTTCCAACCGAATGGTACTTCCTGTGGGGTCATGTTTTCACGCTGCCTCTGCTACATGGCGCGATGCCCATAGACGCAAAAGCGGCAAATCTGGAGCAGGTCGCGATTCATCCACCCACGACACAGTGTTGCTTGAGCTAGTGCTGCACTTAAATCTGAAGGGTACGAAAGAGAGCGAGAGATAGTGCTTTCTGAAACCACCCTTTAGTTACAGTGCCTAGAATATACTTACTAGTGTGCCGACCGCCGAGCGTTTTCAATGGGAGACGCTGGCACCGCCGGTGATGCCTTCCACCGTAGACCACCAGACGGCGACACCCTTTGGGACCGTGCTATCCGAGCGGCGCGTCGCCCACGGACGCGCGTTCGTAAGCGCAGGCGGTTGCGGTCACTGAGTAAGAAATATTCCGTGGTTGCGGTAAACTTGTGGGGCTTTCTTGCTTTCGAACAAGTAGTGTATGGTGTCTCCGCATTTCACTGGCGGGTTTCTTTTCTGTGCGCACGCTTCGCACTTGTTTCATTTCACGGAACCGCGATGTCGTCGTTGAAAACGAGGCGTAAAAACGGCAGCTGTTTTGTCCCATATTGTACGAGTGGATAGCGCTCAAACAACGATCGGGTCTTATTCCTCAGTGCGCCTGTTGACACGAACGTTTAGCCGAGCGGGAAAAGAATATAAAGAGGGCGAATTGGAGACCATCTCCGGTGGCTGTCAATCGTGAGAGACACTTCAATAATTGCTGCGCTGAGCGTCGTACGTGATTAAACAGAGCATTAGTAAAATCTGTGTCGTTAGGTGATTAAACAGATCATTAGTAAATTGATGGTAATTAGCTACAATTTGCTGCAAATTTAGCATTTGTGGACATGTGGCGCATATAATAGTTTGAAAAATGTTTTGCTGCTTCCTCAGAAACCACGCATTTATTTATTGGAATTTTTCTAAGAAACACGCGGTATCGTTCAGTCTATTAATGATAACTGTGCGTGCGATCATTTGTTGGTGCTACGAAATCGCGTTCCTTCGATTACGCTTTGCAACCCAAATGTCCGCAACGCGGAACGGGCTGGGTCAGCCCACCGGCGTCTCTCACAAGCGCGCACGCTGGCTCGAGACGCCGCTCGGTATGGCACGGTCCCTACGGCTATCGCCGTCTGGTGGCCGCCGGTGGAAGGCATCATCCTCCGTGCCACCGCGACGCCCGCGGTCGGCACACTAGTAAGTATATTCTAGGCACTATACTTTAGTGATCCCAATCCACCACTCGACAAGGCCGGCGAAGACGGCCAGTTCCGCCCGAATGTAACACGAGGTGAATTGGGCGGTGGTCGGTACTCCAATAGTCAGGTTTAATGTCCAAGTGACTGCAGTGCCGCCTAGTCACCAAGATAAGTCCAGTGAATGAGGCAACGGGCGAGGGTGATCACGCCGACGAGTGGGCGCTGACACATCGTTAAGAAGCGTAGTGTGCGTCCCTAACTGTATCCAGCACACTTAGCCACGCGCAATGCAATAGGCACCGTACAGTCGAGTTTTGCTGTGTGGCTGCAGCGCCAGAACGCAAAGCCAAGCGGATAAAGAAAGCAATAATGAGACGGGGTCGGTCAAAACGGAACGCGACGCACGCGTCTCCCTCCCTGCATGAGCGCGCGGATTGTGGCCGGGCTACACGGGGGACGCGTGCTCGCGTCTATTTTCTGCGTGCCCCTAACGGTCAACGTCAGCGTACTTGGGACGGGGCAGTGCGAGGAACGCAGCTCCATCTGGTCAGTGGACGGTGCCTATAAGCATAACCCCATGCTGTGTGAGGCCCGTTACAATCGCCTGCTACCATTATGGGGCATCCAGGATGCTGTCGCCTTAAGTGCGCCAACCAGCCGATCGACATATGAGCCACACGACCGCTGCACGGACGGGCGTAGAACGAAAGAATGATTACGTCGGTGCATTTGAGACGAACTAAAACAGCCACGACTTACTGCCATAAAGTACACCATCGTGAACGGTCCACATGAGTCTGATGAAGAGTGGATCGCACATGAAGGGTAACCTTTCCAGGGGGGAACATCCGGTGTTGAACACCGGTGATCCAACATTGAAGGCGAAGAGTACGCCACATAACCTGGGATGGGTGGTAGGCCATTAGATTCCTGAAGAAGTGTAGCCCATGCACGCAGCTTCCCATATTTGAGACGCTGGCGTAGAGTTTGTATATTTCTGTATGATAATCTACACTCTAAGAAAAAAAAAAAAAACCCGGCAGATCCCACGCACTGTGGGAATCGATGTAATGCGAATCAGCCAGCAAGGAGCAAATCATGCTCTACATAATATGCACGTCATGATTTACTTGTTAGGACCTGTAATTTATGTTCGTCGTACAGTCACGTCGTGCAATACCAATTTTGTGTATATCAAGCTAGTGAACTCGACGCAAGCGCACCAGGAGCGTGACATGTAAATGGCGTTGTAGATGACATGCATGCCAAGATCTCCATGTTACCACCTGCCACTTATGTTCGTTATACAGTCACGTCCCGCTATACCAAATTTGGTGTATATCAAGCTAGCGAAACGGCCGCGAGCACGCCATGAGCGTGTCATGCAAGTCCTATTGCACATGATATGTCATGATTTCCATATTACCACTTGTCATTTATGTTCGTCATACAATCACGTCACGCAATACCAATTTGGGTGTATATCAAGCTAGCGAAACGGACACGAAAGTGCCATGAGCGTGGAATGCAATACATGTTGCTAATGGCATGGCATGATTTCCATATTGCTACTTGTCGTTTATGCTTGTCATAGAGTCACATCACTCAATACCAAATTTGGTGTATATCAAGCTAGTGAAACGACCGTTAGCGCATCATGAGCGTGGCATGTAAATCATGTTGTTCATGACATGCACGTCACGATTTTCATATTACCACCTGTCATTTGTGTTAGTCATGCAGAAATGTCTCATCGTACCAATTTTTGGACATATCAAGTTAAGAAAACGGCTTCAGGAGCACTACGGTAATGGCGCGTATATCGTACTTTTTATGAGAAGTTAGTCACGATGTTCTTGATATGACCAGTCATTCATGTACGTCACACCAATGTGTATGTTATGCCATACCAATCTTGGTATAAATCCCATTAACTATACGGCCAGCAGAGCACAAAGTCGTAGGCGGCTAGACAGACAGACAGACAGACAGATAGGTAGATACAGGCAGACAGACAGACAGACAGACAGACAGATAGATAGATAGATAGATAGATAGATAGATAGATAGATAGATAGATAGATAGATAGATAGATAGATAGATAGATAGATAGATAGATAGATACGCTCAAAGTCGCCGAAGTTCGTTAAGAAATGCTTCGCATTTAAAAGACGCGTGATCGCTTGTTGGAGACCGTTATACTTTCGTAGGAAAGTCGTGGCACCCGAAAGGGAGTTAATGTGTCCCTTTAAAGTGGGTCATGCACATACTTAGCAAGTGATCACTCAGAGAAAAGAGTCACACACACTGTTTCTTTTAAGTTCGAAGCACTTCAAGGGCACGGGCTGTCGTATGCTGTCATCGTATAGTGTCGCAGCTTGGCGTAACGCAGACAAAACCACGAATAGCATAGCCATGTGTAGCATAATCAGTGCTCGCTCGCGCCAAGGAGAAGTCTTCTTCCTCATGCACTTAGAGTGCCTTGATGATGATATTAAGTGCGGAGCACTTTAGGGGCCCGGGCTGTCGCGTGCTGTCGTCGCTTGGCGCAACACAGACAAAACCAAGTATAAAAATAGAATAGCGGAAGCAAGCGCGAAATACAGATAGTAAAGGAAAAAAAAATAGGAGGAAAAATAGAAAGAGCAAGAAAGAGGAAGAAATAAATCGAAAGAGAGAGAGAAAAAAGACAGAAAAACACGAAGGAAGAAAAAAAAGAAAGAAAGAGAGGAGGAAAGAAAAAGAAAAGCGAAGAGAAACAAAGAAGGTTGCCCAGCTACGCACTTCCTTCAGGCTTGGCACCCCTAGTGCGAAGCTGCCTAAATTTTTTTCTTTAGAGTTTGGGGGGGGTGAGCTACCATAGAGCGGGCTATACCAACATCACAAAGTTGATATCGAATTAACAAATGTGTAACAAATGTGTAAGAAAATAAAAGAAAAGAATAATCAAAAGCACTACGTTCTCATACTATCGCCAGCGTACAATGAATGTCTTTGTGGGCAGAGATGAAAAACAAATACGTCAGTCGCCCAGATCACCCACATTACTGCTGATAGATTGTACACAAGTCTTTTTCACGCACTTTTGGCCTAAATCAGCATCAACTATGCACCATTAGGTTATATTACCACGAGTCACTGCGCGTCTCTGGTTGTGAGGTGTCGTGGTACCAGCACATCACTCAGTGTAAAAGGTCGTTTATCATGTATGTTCAAGCGATGGCGCAACTGAATACGTTGTTCTTTGTATTGCGGGCACTCCATTACGACATGCTGCAGTGATTCACCGGCATAATCAGTGACTGAACTGTTGGGATGTTCTTTCTTTGATGCTCTTCCTTCTAGGGTAGGGTGTGCGAATTAGTGGACACAATACTACACATTGCATAAGTGCGAGAACTGACGGAGGATGCTCGCGTGGAAAGTAGGCAGGACGAGCCGTGTCTTCTACTGCTTTCTGCGGCGACTCAAGGACGGAAGTAAATAGGAAAGAGGGAAAAGGCAGGGATGTCAATCAGATTATAATCCGGCTACCGTACGCCGGGGAAAGGAGTGGGGAGTTTGAAAGAGAGAGGTGTAACGAAAGGAAAGAAAAAGTGAGGCGGAGAAGGGAGCACACACACAACCTCACAGTCCACCGGTACTGTGCGGTGTGCATCACGACACTCTACAGTCGCTTGTGCAAGAACGAAACATCAAAGATACCTTGGTCGCTTTCATCTCGATGACTCTTTAGGATGACATTCTAGAATGGCTGTTTTAGGATGACGTTTTAGAATGGCGAGCTGGTGCGACTGCGAGTGATCGTCTCTCTTCAGCGCAGCGAGGACAGTTGCAGATGATGTGCTGTAAGGCCTTCTTGCAACCACAGTCATCGGAGAGAGCGTTGTCCACCACTTCTATGTGAAGGGAAAAAACTTGGAGGACTTCGAGCTTCACCTTGAAGAGTAGAACGCGATAGCGTAATCGAGCCCCGTGGGCATCGCCTTCTCAATTGCTAGCCTCGCTTTTGTTCTCGGTGGATCTCTTTGCCGTGCCGCAACGAAACGAACGTCTGTGCACGAAACGTTGGCCGTTTCATACTGTACTAGAATGCCAACTGCAAGTACAGTTGCGCAACGGCCACTACGCCATAATTATTCCTTTTGCGAATCAGCGAAGGGCCCATTTCGCGTCCATAAGGCAACACGTGAACCTACGCAGCTGCTTACTTTATTGATGCTTTTGCAACTGATGATGATTAAATATGCCGGAGGGCTTTGTGTTGGGTGGGCCTTTGAAACACCCACTCGGTATGCAATTTACATGTTTGGACGCGTGGCTCGACTCTAGGCGTCTGCCACGCAATATTACATGCGTTAAGGAGGGTCCTCCCACTATGTGACATTCATATCGTGTTTTCCCCCGAAGCAGTTTCAAGAAATGGCCTGGCTCCGTGGTAGAATACCTGCTTGCTACACAGAAGGCCTGGGTTCGATTCTCACTGGACGCGATGATTTTCATTATTGATTTTATTTGCATCTTTCTCAATTTTTTGGTCACGGACAACGCTGATTTTTCGCTGACAACCAACGACGCCGACAACAAGGGAATTTCTGCGAAACGAGCTCCTTAGCGCTATCACGTTAAATTATTTTGCGAGAGCCACTTCTAGCCATCACCGGCATACGGAGTGACCTCTCTTCAGCAGGGTACAGTTGACATCCGAAAGGGTGGGAGCGCGTTCAGGTGGTATTCCCGATTGTTTTGGCTGCTTGCTGTATTCCGTATAGAGTGTGTAACATCTTATTGAGAAACTCAAAGCCAGCCCTATAATCTTTATTATCAGCACTGCGGCATGGACCACACGAACAACTAGTATTCGAGAACAGATACCTGATTCACACTTCATTTGGGAAAGAGCGCCAAGTGACAGTTCAGTGGCTGCCAAGCCCCTGCGAGTGGATGGGCAACGAACATGCCGATAATGTTGCTCGGGGTCAGCTCTGCAGGGCGAGAAGAAAAACGCTACACCCATTTCAGTTTCTGATGGCGCTAGCAAACTTTCAGTGACCGCGTCGACTCAAAGTATATATGCAGCTAGTCTTTTCATCTGGAGATTGGTCTTACGGCCACGGTTACAGCGATGTTGGCGCCGCTACCCTAGAGTCTTATTGATTGCAAGGCATTGGGCAATTTAAATTTGCTGCTTTTGACGTTGTTGGAACAGTTCAGTTTGGGCTATGACGCTCGTTTTCTAGCAACCTGTCCAGGCTATTAAGGCGAAAGCCTTAGATGCCTCATCAAACTGAATATTTGACCGTCGGCGTCCCGCGTCGGCGGCGTCTCGCGTCCCGTGGCGTCAGCCTTGCGGAAACCGAGCGCGAATGTCTGCGAACATTCCAAAGTATTTTAGCATGTTCTGTTAGGCTTGAGCGCGCAAACGTGAACAGCTGAGTTTGTTCTGGAACTGACGCGGCCACCAGCGATATGGCTCGAATGTTCCATGCCGCATCGGTAAATGCGGACGCGCCTTACAGGAGAACAGATTATCGACGGCCGACGCTCCGTTTGCCGATATCAGTGTGTATTGCTTGTAGTTTGACTTTCCGTATCTCGGGCACAGGTTGCCCCCCTCCCCCCCCCCCCCCAAAAAAAAAAGTTTCGTCTTAATCCCGCCGACTGCTGCCTTCGCCAGCATCATGACCACGTGACAATATGACGTCTCGATGACGTCACAGATGGCCAAAATTTGTTGCGTCATTATGACGTAAACATAACATCCCAGTGACGTCACGTGACGTAACATCAAATGATGACGTTATCTCATCGCGTCATAGCTTGGTCAACGGGGTCCGATCACTGATACAATGCAAAACCAGGTGAAGTTCCTCCAATTTTGGTGGCAGCGCAAGAGCACGTTAAGTGCAGAAGGCTTTGGAAGGGTGGCGGGGCAGCATCAATGCATCGGCTGGGAGGAAAGAGAAGATGACTTTCGCCTTCGAGTCCTCTTAAGTGAATGCATAAGAGGCCCTCTGAGTTTTTCTATATGCGGGGCGTAGACATCTGTATTAGTAAGAATCGCCGGAGTTCTACGTCCACGTTATGACTATGATGAGCGCCATAGTTTGCGATTCCAGTGCACTGTTAGATGAGAGCAAGATGTCGTGAGTTGTAATATTATAAAAATGATTTCATGCACGTGCACTGAAGTGGGCTGGCAATGGAAATGTTAGTAGTATATGAAAACTTGAGTCTCCTTAGATGCGTGTTCCGTCAACCACTTTTTCCTGCAGAATCTTTGTGACATGTGAAGGCTTTGTGGCATGTGAATGCTTTGTGGCATATGACGGAACACAAGGGCCTGCTTTCTACAAATTCGTCCATGTGCTTTACACCACAATACCCACTTAACTCACATATTTGCATCTGTGACTTACAGTGCTACCATTCTGCAAAAATCATAGACTAAATATTCTTAAACAATATCTCACCACCGAATCACAACTACATTCGTGCTGAATAAATGTGTGCAAATACCGTACTTCGGTTCATGACAAAAGGAAATAACGCATTCCAGCAGTGGCGTAGGCAGGAATTTTGTTCGAGGGGGGGATATATATATATATATGTATATAGGACTGTAGGAAGTATCACGCAGGCCCTGAGACTGTAGGAAGGTACTTGAGATACGACATACGTTTCAGCACAGTTTATTCCGACGTTTGGGCCCGGCCTTCGTCTGGGATGGCCGGTCCTACGGCCGAATATATATATATATATATATATATATATATATATATATATATATATATATATATATATATATATTCGTAATTGATTCTTAAAAAATTTTAAGTCTTTTTGAGATTCATTATGACACTTTTAAACACAAAGTAAGTGAAGTACTATGATCATTAGCACAGTTTTTTTTTCTGGTATACTTTACATCACTCGCGGCACCTCTCCTGTGAAATGTGCCCGCTTGCCATTGCGAGACAAATAATTAAGAATCCTTTACGTAGAGCAGCCCTATCGAAAGCACGAAAGCCTATGCTATTCTGAAAACGAAGTACAATCTTTGGAATTCATTCGGGCAATCACACTTGTTTAAGGAGTATTCTAGTGCTACGGAAACATCACGTTTCACTCTTAATTCAATTGCTGAATAACAGGTTTCCTGACAAGAAAGTTCTCATAATTTTCCTCTCCAGCAATTCACCTCAAAGATTAGTTCCACCAGGATCTATTATGCGCCGCAATCTTCAAGCATTTTTTGTATAATTAAAAAGACTTCGAATACGAAAGCTTTTGTAAATTTACTTTACCAACACTAGATCATTCTAGTTCCGTAGTCAGGAAGCCATTTGTAAACCTAAATTTATATTTGTAGATATGAAATATAAAAGAAAGTGATGCAAGCAGGAAATTTAAACCTACGTTTCACTGCGCAGTTGCGTGTTCCTATTTTTCCTCACGCATTCGGAGCTCCATCTGCATAATCGGTCAAGTAGAATCCACTCCAAACGTTATGTTTTTCCTAGTCCCATGACACGCAAATTGATCATCGTCTGTTGAAAACGGTGATACAATCGAAAGTACATCGCGTACGCGTATTTGTCTTCCGTGCTTTGCTTCTCATTGTTGGAACAGATTCGCTCGCGAAATGTGCCCGCTTACTATTGCAGAAACAAAGTAAGAAGAGTAGCGTTATGTCCTGCAGACTTGCATCTGTGAGCTTTGCCATAGAAAAAGTGATCAAGTTAATCTTCTGGTAGTGCGCACTACAGTGCAAGACTACGTACTTATTTCTACCCTCCGGCTAGTTTTATCCGCTTTTCTACCAGGCATTCCACTAAAAATATACTGTTAGACTTTCGTATAAGATAATGCTACGGATATTTATTTGCAAGAACACTAAGCGAGCACGCACGCGGACTGCAGAACTTAATGCGTGGTGCACATAATATGATGTATTATGTGATATAATATGTGATGTAATAGGTGGTGTAATATGATGTAATGGGATTTAATATGATGAACTGCCGGCGTAGGAAATTATGACGTGTTTTCTCTACCGCAAACCAATGATGGCAGAACAAGGAGCGAATTTAGACAACACGCAGTTTTGCGAATGAGCCCTTGATATATTTATTCGCTTCCAGAATTTTATAGACGCATGATGTAAGATCCACTTTTTATGCAAGTTGTTTCCACACTTCCTATTCCAAAGAATTACGTTACTGAGCTACGCGACCATGTACCAGACAGAGACGGCTGTGGCTACACGGAATACCCATTAAATATAGACCTTTGTTGATCACCACATGCTTGCATTTATAAAACACTACAAAAATAGCAAACTAGCGAAATTTGCAAAACGACAGCTGCAATGGTGGTACAGTAGTTACGGTGCTCGACTGCTGACGCGAACGACGTGGGTTTGATCCCGGCCGCAGCGGTCGCATTTTGATGGAGGCGAAACGCTAGAGGCCAGTGTAAGTGCACCAGCAACTTTGATTTAAGTGCTCGTTAAGGAACCCCAGGCGATCGAAATTTCCGGAGCCCCTAATTACGGAGTGCTTCATTGTAATACCGTGGTTCTGGGCACGTGAAACTCGAAAAATCATTATTAGTTGTAGTGCAAAGCACCGAGCTAAGTGGGCTTGAAATATCAGCGTGAGAGAAATGAAACTATTCTAGCCAGTTTCTACACATAGCAGAAGACAGTCGTCATGCTTTCGCCAAGCGACCACTGTTCGAGGCACAGTCATCGTAAGATGGAAGAAATTTCGGCAAAGCCGTATACCACATTATAGTCTCTTAGCAGTCTCGTCGACATGCATTCGCCTCTCAGACGTGAAACAAATTAGAGCATATTCCAATCGAGTATTTCTGAAATGTCAGCACACCGGTGACACCAAAAGACATCATAGCAACTTTGCGGGCAGAGTGGTTAAGAAGTGAATCAATGGTGTGCGCCCCCCTTCCCACTCTTCTTCCTTATCCATAGAGGGATGCACCCCCCAGCTGGTCGGCGTACTTAGCAGCTTAAATGACTAGCTACATTTTGTTCTAGAGAATATAGTGATATAGTGCACACTTTGGGCAAACCATGCGTACACATGCTTCCAAATTACTACAAAAAAAAAAAAAAACGAAATTATTTTCTTCACCTCCTTTAATGAGCAGTTACTTCGACATCTGCCGATAGCCCTCCCTCCCCGCCCTACTCTTCGTCCTGGCCAATGGGGAACCTGCGTGTCAGCAGTGGTCACCAGACGTCGCCAGGGCTAAGTCGTCGATGGGTAATGACAAATTTGTAGGATATTGGACGTTCAGTACGCCAGCAGACACAGCAAATGGGCCAGAGTTGGGTAAAAAACGAGATGTTTACACCCTTCACAGCAATGCACAGAATAATATCAACAATGACAAAGGGGGGAAAGAAAAACACACCAGGCCTGCACGGAACACGCAGCAAAGTAACAGAGAAAGCTGGAGGAACGGTTTTAACGCGATAGCGTTAAAGAGCTCGTTTCGCACAAATTCCGGCGTCGGCGTCGGTGTCGGCGTCGTTGGTTGTGAGCGAAAAATCATCATCTTGTCCATGACCGAAAAATCGAGAAAGATGCAAATAAAATAAATCATAAAAATTTGCGAGTCCGAGGGAGAATCGAATCCAAGCCGTCTGCGTGGCAAGCAGGTGTTCTACCACACAGCCACGCTTCTGCTTAGGAATTACATTGAACATAACTTCTTCTGCTTGGAAATGCAGTGAAAATAACTCGTGCTTTACAAACACACGCATCCTGTATACAGGCGTCACAATAAAACATGTACTATCGCAGTAATATTGCGTGGTACAAGCGTACATTGCCATCGGGCGTCAGAACATGTGAATATCATAATGACATCGTGGTTCAATGACGACCACCCACTACAAAAGGCACACACGTTACTGCGCGTATTCCCTTAAGGCCACGTAGTGGGTGCATAGCAAGTTCGAATGAATTTTCCGCTCATAATTGTTCGTGGTTCAAAGCATGCTACCCATTACATAGTATGCGCTAAGTGATTGAAGTTCGCACTAGGGACAGGACATCGCTATCGCGTTCAACTCTTACAGGCGAAGCTTAAGGGTCCCCCCAATTTTTTCAAGAGCCTGTTGTAAACTCTCTTGGGGCGACTACTACAACTACATTTGCAAGGCACCCACTGCGCCATAAATCGTCATAATTTTGCGAAAGTGAAGGAGTAGCCATTATTCCATTATTCATCATTCTGTGGAGAAGCGAGGTGCCCACTACTCGTCTGTAAAGCATATATGCACTTTCGTGATGTTGTGGCTGATGGCGTCGAAAAATTATCCCCGAGTCCTTTGTGATACGTGGTGAGCTTGAAACCACTGACTCGTTACGCAATTCGCATTGCGCGACGCTTAGTTGTTATTGTACTTATCACGCTGTATTTCATCCGTTAACATTATTCCTCGAATATGACGCTTGTATTGGGTCTTTTTGCGAGGGAATTTCAAGCACCGACGCGGCTCTGTGGAAAAATACTCGACTGCTACGCAATGGGCCGGGGTTCAAATGCCTCTGGACCCTGCATATTCTTTTCTCTCATTGTGAGCGCGAAATTGCCTGTTCTGATTTCATAACAGCCATCGTTGTAAAAATCAGCTACCACACATACGTGTAAGATCTATCAGTGATTATGCCACAATGCAAGCAGCTAGAAATTAGCACTTGATACAATAATTATGACAGCGCGCGAATGGCAAATCTCTAACAGTTCAGAAGCATAGGCTAACAGCGGGTGACTACAACATCAGTTCAACAGTAAACATGTATCTATCATATGGATGACCATGCAACATTGATAAATCCCAAAAAGTCGAGAAGTCCCGCAGAGTGCTGGCGAGGCTTCTTCCATCGGACAGCGCTGTTTGGCCCGGGTGTCAACTTCTCCAGGCGACTCTCATGGTGTCACTGACCAAATGGCGCGACGGAGCTCGTATTTGCCGCCTCTAGTCGGCATCGGCTGCCAGGGATACTTACAAAATGAGACGCTCGTAGAACACATTGACGGGCTCAGTTTTCTGCCTTCTTCGCACCTTTTCAACGAAGGCTCCCTAGGTGCGGTCATAATGCGTTGTAAATATGCGGTGTTGTAAATATGCGTCACGCCTCAAAACGTATACGCTGCCGGGACCGATATTGCTGTTTCTAATAGGTTGTGTGTTACGGCGCTACTGGGTGACGCTAAGTTCTACCTGCAGCTTCTAGCCATGCTGGACTAGAGTATAGACCACTTAGCAGAACGATGGCCAGCGCTTACTTCACTTTTCATCGCCCCAGATTCTCTACCGGGAGAAGTAGGGTCTTGGATATGTTTCCAATGATGCACACTTCGTATTCTCCAAACACCACCCTAAACTACATTTGCCGTGTCCCTTTTAATCAGAGGCGAGAGTGATGGCTGAGTTACGTCTGTCTGAAGAGATGTATACGCATCCTACACCTGCAATTTCCTGAGGGGAATGGAATCTCTTCGTTCCCAGCACGCGCGGCGCACGGAATTTCGTCGTTTTAGTTAGCAAGACGGTCGTATATCTGTCCAAAACTACTCTTCGCATCCTGTACAGGTGCAAGCGAACAAAACGTCGGCGGTAAGCAGTAAAAGAAAGATATAATCCTTTCGTGTTCAAGACATCCCCGCCGCAAGTGTATTAACATTACCGTTTCTAGAGCTGAATCTCGCAAAAGAAGCAAAAATGTTCCATAAGCCAGGTGAATTCATGATTGTAAAAGGCTTACTCCGACTTAACAAGTATCAACAAAATCCTGAGCGCCCGGCTAGTCAACAGTAGTTGCTCCTTCGCGGCACGGCTGAGCGTGAGAGAGGGGAGCCCGTAAATCAGTGTCTCGCTGCGTTGCGAAATTGCAATCCGTGGCACCGCGCCTCGGTTTGCAGGTGATTCTGGCGGTATGATGCATTGCGTAGTCAGATAAAGGGTCGCCAGGGGTCAGAAGTGCTCGCACCGATGTGTTTTCAACTCAGAAATGGAATTCTAGAAAAAAATCCAGAATATTTCCGGCGCAGGTAGCTGTTTTGGTCGGTGATACACGAAAATACGAAACATTTCGGGGGGGGGGGGGGGGGGGGTGAATTTCTATAAGCCCCCCCCCCCCTCCATGGCTACGCCCCTGCATTCCAGGTATTACCAGAAATGAGTCAGTGATTGCATATAAACATGAATTGTAAGGATACTGTAATTAATCATATATCTCTCATAAAAAATTGGGGGACCCTTAATCTTCGCCTTTAAGAGTTGAACGCGATAGCGATATCCTGTCCCGAATGCCTACTTCAAGCACTTCGTGCATACTTGCTATGCACCCACTACGTGGTGTTAAGGGAATACGCGCAGTAAGCTGTATGCCTATTGTAATGGGTGGCTGGCTTTAAACAATGAAATCGTTATGATAGTCACATATTCTGACGCCCGATGGCAATGTACGCTTGTACCACGTAGTATTCCTGGGATATTATATGTTATATGGCGACGCCTATATAAAGGACGCTTGCGTTTGCGAAGCATGAAAGTTATTTTCACTGAATCTCCAAGCAGAGGAAGTTATTTTTTACTATATGTCCAAGCAGAGGCGTGGCTGTGTGGTAGAACTCTTGCTTGCCACGCAGTCGGCCCGGGTTCGATCCTCACTCAGACCCGGAATTTTTTATTATTTATTTTATTTGCATCTTTCTCGATTTTTCGGTCACGGACAAGATGATGATCTTTTGCTCACAACCAACGACGCCGACGCCAACGTGGACACCGACGCCGACGCCAACACCGGAATTCCTGCGAAACGAGCTCTTTAACGCAATCGCGTTACTAACTTAAACGCGAACTCTTAAAACGGCCAAACACAACGAAAGTCCGTGAAATGCGCGGCAGCGCGCCATAGCCCCGGTAACCGCGAAGAGCTTACCGCACAGATTATTGATGTGGCAATTTTCTAGGAGGCGTTGGATGTGGGTATCCCAACGTAAACTAGAGGAAATATATTCTCAAAGAATCTGCAAATCTTCAAGCTACTTAATGCGTTGAGTCTAAGTAAATAGCACCATGAATGACGAGAGATTTATTTTAAGCGCGAAACATTATAACTTCTGTTTTTTTTTTAATTTAATTTAAGCCTGTTCGCCTGAGTCCAATCAGACGAACTAACCATAATTTCATTGCATTTTTTACAAGATTGTTGGCATCAGGACGTGAGGCACACAATGTGCATTCATCCAAGTACATGATAAAAAGAGCACCGCTGGCTGTGTTTACAATGTCGTTAATAAACAGTTTAAGCGAGAGTGGTCCTAGAATACTGCCTTGGGGCACACTGCATACAACATGTAGATAGGATGACTTGTATTTATTGATAAATACGCACTAATTCCGTTCTTTAAGAGAAGGCTTAAGCAATTCTAGCGGTCTTCCACGAAATCCACATCGGGAAAGTTTCTCAATAAGGATTTAGTTATCGAGACTGTCGAAAGGTTTACTAAAATCTATAAAAATATCGGCTGCATAGCAGTTAACTTCAAAGCTCTGTCATACGTATTCCTTCAGTGTTAGGGGTGCCATTTCTGTGGACCTGTTTGTTCCGAAGCCATACTGTGAGTCAGTAAGAACGATCTTTTCATTTAAGAAGTCCGTCAGTCGAGAAAATGCGAGGTTTTTTATACCATTTGAATAAAATGAGAGTACCGATATCGGTCGGTAGTTAGCCGCAGAGTTTCCATTATGACGGTTGTTAATAACTGAAACCTTAGGATACTTCATTGCGCTTGAGAAAATTGGTGTCTCTAAACTTGAATTGAAAATACGCATCAACGGAAGAAATTATACAACATATTTTATAGGTTTAATCCGCAGAATATTTATATGTAAGGCTTTACTGTTTTTCAATCCCATGCGCACCCTGTACACTTCACATTCGTAGGCAGGCGCGAAGAATGCGCTTTGGCAAATAGCATTGAAGCCGGCCGTTACCTTCGCGTTGCCATTGCCACTAGAAACATCAGTTTGCGCCGTTACGAAATTATGGTTAAGGTAATCGGATAGTGCCGTGCCTGTTATCTCACGCGACCCTAGTTTTTAGGGGCGTAATATCTTTAAGGCGACCTAGAACAGAATTAATCGTTTGTCATGCGATCTGTGGTCACTTATCAGCTTTTGTTACAGTGAGCTGAAAATCTGGTGTGACTTGGCGGGTCGCGGAGAGATTTTGCGAGATCAAGTGAGAGTTTCCCCAAGAGTGCTTCGCATTAAATTTCGTGCCAGAACTGTCCGTACGACATTGTGAATTTATTGATAGTAAATCTTTCTTTTGGTACTTGGGATGGTGAAATGAAGTAGTAATGTTTGCCAAACCGGTAATGTGCAGTCATCTGGCTGCTTTAGGACATAACGCTGGCCATTTTTAACCACAAGGCGTTAAGCGAACCCAAGAAGACGCCGTCAGAATCCGTGACGTCCCAGAGAGCTGGTGTGGGAACGTGTCGGTGGCGTCGCCACCGGTCATTTTTGTTTTGTTTTGTTTTGTCGCCTACGAGAGGCTGGCTCATACCCACAAGGGGGGATTGGCCACACTGATTGTTATGTAGGGAAAAAATAAAGGCTGCGCAACATAAAAAAAAAAGAGGATAAAATGCAATGTAAATGAAAAGTCAGATAGGTAAAATGATTATAAAAATTCTATAAATAAAGATAGGAAAAAATTATGTTTTTTTTTTCCAACGGTCGGCAACACTAGCAGCGTAACCTTCCGGTTGCTTGTAAGAACTTATGTAGCGCAGTAACCACAGCACTGCGGCTTGTGCCAAACTGCCCGGCTCCAAATGATAACAGGTTGGAGGTAGTCAGTGTTAAGCCCAGTTGACCAGTAGGGATTTTTTCTTGCGCCTTTGCTCTCTTACCAAGAAACTTCTTTCTCAATATCGCCGTTGTTATTATGATAAAACAGTCCCGTTAATTAATACAGAGGAGGAGGCAAAAGAAACATTTTTCTCAGAATTCCACAGCCTCGGCGATGTGGGTCCCGCATCGGCTAGGTGCCCTATTGCTACGGCTCTGGCTGCATCATCGGGCCGTCGTATTTGCTTACAGCTCATGTTCGAAACTCGGTCTCCCGCAGATCACCATTAGCTGTTTCATGACCCTGTCAGGTCGACTTTGAGCAGGCCCACATAATCTCCATGAATGTGCAGGCGCCCATATAACTTGAATTTTAGGGACGAAGCTCCTTAGGGTGTGGGTCTGTCCCTCCTCTGTAGTAGTAGTAGGTAGGTAGCCACGTATAGTGGAATGTACCCACTCCACGTGATAAAGATGACGATGACGCAGTATAGTGGAATGTACCTACTACACGTGATAACGATGAAGTATAAGCGCGTTCCAGTATAGTGGAATGTACCCACTACACGTGATAAAGATGACGATGACGCCTGATGACCGTGAAGAAAAAGCACGTTCGAGTATAGTGGAATGTACCCACTACACGGGATAACGATGACGATGACGCTGATGACCAGGAATTATAAGCGCGTTCCAGACCACACATTCTCTTTCTGCCATGGATGAAAACGATCGAGCTTCGCCCACTCATCACCATTCACTTCGTGGATATGGCGTGATTTTTTTCTTTGGTCTCGAAAACCTAACAAGGTTCTCCGTGCTTCCGGCTAGATTCGCCCTTTTGGAAAATTTCTGACTAAGGCCTCGGAGCCGCTCACTATGTTCTTTTTTCTTGTGTGGAAACTATTACGATGGCGATAGCCTCTGGCACAGTGCCGATTCGATTCAAACCTCTGGGCCACCGTCGTTGCCTCCGACCACAATGACCATGTCTCACGAGCGCGCACTCCGCTGCGTCTGCACACAAAGTGTTCTTGAATTCTGAGAATATAATTGCATTTGTGCATCATCCTGTTCTCTCATCTATGAAATCCGGATGCCTGCTCTTCGGCCTTCATGGTATCGGAAGATGCTTCCGTCTTTCATGCGGTATTCCTGTCTCGAGGAAGCAGTGAACAAGGCTTTGGATAACACGGGAGGAAAACGCTGGAAATGCACCCAGAAGACACGACAGTTATATTATGCAGGGCTTATTTGACATAGTTTTGAACGGGGTGGAGGGGTGGTGGGGATCTGTAGCACAGACACGCGCACCGGCGGCACGCGCAGAAGAGCATGACGCCATATATTTCCTAGGCAGCAGGTGTAGCTGGGGCGACAGCGTCATACAGGCGCTGCCATTTCAGGGACAAGTGGAAGTTACGCAGCGAGGTAGGACTCGTCAATGGGTTCCGAAGAAGGAGATAAAAGGCACACGTTTGGTCGCGATGATTGTGCAGGGCGATTGACTTTCGCCGGAAGGTATGACACAGAGCGTGTCACCCGACTGCCTGCATCATTGTTTTGCACCTGAGTGTCCAAAGTCGCGTACAAGCGCTGCGTCCCGTCTTGATCTGTCGTCGTCTGTGTGCTTCTTTGCGCTACTGTTCTGAATTATGCACTACCAACTAGCCCATCAGTTTGTCCTTTTGAATTTTAGGAGTCTGCGGCATATCCACCTCAGTGCACACAGGCCTGCATCAATGGGCCTGCACTCCACACTGACGTCATGAGGCGGACTGCCGCTGACCCCACCTTCGGGGAAGATTGCTGAGTGCATGAGCTGGAATTTTCTTTTTGGCCGCGTAGGCGATAAGCTGTCGCGCTTCGGTCACCTCGGTGGGTCTCTCCCAGTTCACTTACTTAAAGGTACTCTAAAGTGAAAAAGTATTTTTTTTTCGTATTAGTAAATTGCTGTTTCACGAAACCGAAAAACACCACGCTTGCTGCGAGAAAACGCTTGGTAAGCGAGAAAACGTGCAAAGAGAATGTGAGGGTGGCGACGCCACCTTAATGTTTTCTCACAAGTATCCGGGACGTCATAGATTTTGATGGTGTCTACTAGGGTGTACGTGTTTCCTAAGTTATAAATATGAAGTATATTGCCTTGTGATGGAGCCAGGTACATAACGTACCAAGTTTCAGGAAATTTCGTTGAGGAAACGTGGCCGAAATATGAAAAAAAACAGTGAAATCCGTGACGTTAACAACGGAGATTTCGGTGAGATACTTAAAAATGAAACTTTTGACATTGAGTTTCTCATCTATTAATTAAGCTATGGCGGTAGAATGCACGATACTATAATTTCTCCTGAGTATAATTTATCAGCCTAAACTAATTTACTGCTTCACTTAAGCTGTACGACACCGCAAGGTCAGCGTTGTACCAACTGCTACACAAATCACAATCTGAAGCCACAGAGCTTGTGCGGACACATGACACACGGATTGAAGATCACAGTTGCTAGCAACTGTACTGGACGCGTTCGCACGACGGAAGCGATAGCTGACAACTTCGACTGGAATGAACTAGCACTGCGGTAGTCGATAGTTACTGGGCTTGTCACACTTTTTTAAGAGTGGTCTGTTTGTGATTTGTAACGCTATTGTCTCGTGTCTTCGTCATGCATGTTTAAGCTAGACGTGTTTTGAAAAGTAGCATCCGGGAGTGCTTAACCTCCCATCCTGCATCGACATCGCTGCACTGCAGTGTTTGCCAGGTGCAGTGGTTCACGAAAAAATAAGTAACTTCATGATGTTGCCTTAATTCTGCCCTGAAGAGACGCAGTGTTTGCGACTTTTAGGTCCATAGATTTCGTGTGGGTTTAAAACGTCTGCGCCAAAACTTTTTATTCACTATCCATTCAACTACATGATTCGTTAAGTGAACAACTTTTTAAACAGCGAAACTGTTTAAGATAGCTGTAAGTGGTATCGTATCATGATTCAAAAAACCAGTATACGCCAAAAAATTGGCTAAGTCCCACTACTCATCACTGGTCCACTAAAACTGAAGAAGGCAACACGTTGCCCAATGGCCTGTAACGAAAAACTGTCATCATCACAAACGGGTACGTGCCAAAGAAATCGTGTAAATGCCAGTACTCACCACTGATCCTCTAAAAATGAAGAAGGTAACAGTTAGACCAAAAAAATGGCTGCGAAGCAATGACGGCGAGCCGAAGACCTCGAGTATGTACAACGAGAGAATACTAGGGAACGGGATAGGCAATGGCGGCTGCGAGAAGACCCCGAAGTGATCGAAGGCCTACGCCAACGACGCTCCCATGTCGTGTCTGTGACTGTGCGTGGCTTAACTCGAACCTCTCTGCGCTGAGGATAACGTAGACAAAACCTAGCAACACATAGGTTAAACCCTAGCAACGACCTAGACACAACCTAGAAACAACCTGCATCGCCTAGCTAAGGCCTAGAAATAACCTAGAAGCTACCGGATTAGTCTCAGAATCTCCAGTTTCGCTGTTTCAAGGCTTCCGTGGCTTATTGCAAGCTTCGCCAATTTATTTTCGTGTTCCTTTAGGACATCCTACTGTGTGTCACAATGACATTCAATCCTGATAATCGTCCAAGAGGTTGCAGGTATTCATCGGCATATACCCAGTACCACATACGGAAAGACACACGTTCTTTACACAGCATGGAAGCACTCACTTAGCGAATGAAGTTGTCGGTATAAATCAGCAAGTATACCCGACCATCGAAAAAAAAAAAAGAAGATTTTTCGCAGTGTCGTCCCGAAAGGTCTTGAGAAACCTTCGAGATATGGACAAGGTTAGTAAACCAGGTCGATCCTGTAATCCGACTGAAGAAAGTGCGAGATCAGTCGATTACTCCGTGTGACGCGGGAGAAAGTGGCGATGGCCATGGGTTGGCCTCAAACCGAGCAGCACGGCGGCACACTTTTCATCTGTCGCGAGTGTGCTCCCTGAAACTGGAATAAATAAAGTCGAGGCCACGGCCTTCGCGAAGGCCTCGTATGACGCAACAGCGGTTGATACCATGTCCGCTCTGGAGGTTAGCTGCTAGAATAGATTTAACGTATAAACATCCAAACGTGTTTATTAGGCTGTGATAGGAAACGGCGATGAAAGTGGCCGTGTGGCGTGATTATGGTTAAAAGGACGCGATAGCGAGATAGGATAACTGCATGCGCTCTCTTTCCTCAATCGACGTGCCAGTCGTTAGAAGAATCGAAATCTGCAAAACAGCCCAAGCAATCGAATTCATGCCAGGTTGAACATAGCATGAGACATGTAAGGGATGTATCTACTTCGCAATAAGCTGCTGTGTAATAACTCGAATTTCTATTTAGCACAATGAAATCAGTGTTAAGTTCTGGCTGTAGAGAATAACTTACATATTCAGTTGTGTTCACGACATAGCTGTCAAGCCACTTCTCGTATCTTTTCTTTCTTAGTTTGTTTTATTAAATACAGCAAACCTTAAACAGGTCCAAGCAGGGTCGGATCAAAACAAGAAATAAACAAACAAAGCAAATATAAGCAAGGTTGATACAATTTGAAACTATCAGAATGTGGCCGAAGGCAACAAAGAGTTACTCCAGTCTGTTACAGTGCCATAAATTTGTTCGCGTAAAATATGGTGTTATTCAATTAGGGTGATGGTGGTGAGCAGACCTTGATGTTGAAGATGAAAGAAAGGCTGAAGGGTTAATTGCTAGATCCCGATTTCAAAGCAAGACAATACATTTTTAACGTGAGGTTTTCCTTCTTAGTTCAAGGCATGAAATGCCGTTAGCCTGCATTGGTTCAGGGGATGAGTCATGCAGAGAAAACTTTGTATAAGCGAACCTCACTGCTTTTCTCTTCGTACAAACTCGAGACGGGTAATGTTGGTTTCAGTAAATGGGCGCCAAACAACGCATGCATATTCATGCATGTGTTACATTGTCGTGGTCAAGGAAGCGCAATAATAATAATAATAATAATAATAATAATAATAATAATAATAATAATAATAATAATAATAATAATAATAATAATATAATAATAATAATAATAATAATAATAATAATAATAATAATAATAATAATAATAATAATGGAGCCTCTCGAATTTTCAGCAATGAAAGTTCGTGAGCTTGCAACTGAAGTCATAAGATCTGTATGGAACCCAAGTTTGCGGCAGACGCTTCTGCACCGACTGGAACCATCTACTAGATTTCGACCCCCATCCGGACGCAGTCGATTCGACGCGACGGTAGTTCGGCGACTGTGGGTTGCTCTCGCTCGTACCAACTCTTTTGCTTTCCGAATCCGCATGGATGACAGCTCTGCATGCAGTTAGTGCAGCAGCCAAGAAACCATCCAACATGTTCTGTGCCGCTGTCACCTCACTAGAGCGCGCACAGGTTGTCGCTAGCAGCTATGTCAGCCCGCCTTGATGAGAAGCTTGTGTATGAGCTCACACTCTTAGAATGCCGATCCGAATTGCATTGTCGTCTCAGCTGAAGTCCATGAAAGCTATTTTCACGGGGCTAAACTCCCACAAAAATTCAAATAAAACCTTGGTAAACTTCCGCTGAGGCGGAGTAGTGGCCTATCAGACTATAACGCTCCCGTTCCTCACCATCTTTTTTCATTGTGCGTCCGTTCACGCCTGCTTCTCTACATTCTTTTCCATCTTTATTTTCCAATCTCCTTCCCCGAAGTAGAGGGTAGCAAATCATATGCTATTCCGGTGAACTTCCTTGCCTTTCCCTTTTGTAACCATCTCTCTGTCTCCTTTAAATTGATAATTGGCTTTCGCGTTCTTTATGAGAATGTTGTAAGAGAAAACACCAGCAATGTGTCACAGACTTCTTTGCGGTACTTGAAGTAATAGTGCTCATATGGGGACATTGACGCGTTGCGGCTGTAAAGCAGTGCATAGCTACCATCTGTCATGCGAGCAGAGGCAATTGTTCTTTGAGAAGTATACAGCGCATCTT